>JAHHZJ010001149.1:0-38498 GCA_021437245.1 Aegilops speltoides | reverse complement strand
CTCCTCTTGCTTGGGGTCTTTGCTCTTCCCGGCAAGCTTCTCTTGCCGGGGTCTTGTTCTTCCCGGCAAGCTCCTCTTGCCGGGGCTTTGTCTTCTCAACTAACGCTTTGTTCTTGAACGGCAGTAGAGTAAGAATGACGGAGGGTCTTGGCGGCGGATCTTGGCGGACGCCCGGCAAGCCTTGCCGCGGGGTGCTGCAACTGTCCGTGCCCAAGTTCGGGGTACTAAGGTACCCCTACTTTAGTACACCGACAAGCAGAAGCCACACAAGCTTGCTCCTTCTGGGGAAGGTCCCTTCATCGTTACCAAGGTTCTCCACAATGGAGCATACCGTCTTTACAATGTCGAGCACCAGATCGATGAGCCCCGAGCTTGGAACGTGGAGCTGCTCCGCCCCTTTTACACTTAAGTATGCACTCGGAAATGTAGTAAAAGTACTTCTATAGTTCATTTTTCAAAGACAATAGTGTTATAGTTTTCCCAGTGATTGTTGTTACTTTTGTTCACATCAAGGTCCCCCCAGTGGGTGGCTTAGCTGTGAATCCGTTTCGCCTAAGTATGTAAAAATCCTACCGAGTGGTGAGCCAGCCTCACACTCGGAGGCTTAGCTGCGAATCCGTTTCGCCTAAGTATGTAAAAATCCTACCGAGTGGTGAGCCAGCCTCACACTCGGAAGCTTAGCTGCGAATCCGTTTCGCCTAAGTTCAATAAAATCCTACCGAGTGGCGAGCCAGTCTCCCACTCGAGGGCTTAGCTGCAGTCCAAGTACTCGCCTAAGTTTAATAAAATCCTACCAAGTGGTGAGCCAGCCTCCCACTTGGAGGCTTAGCTGCAGTCCAGATACTCGCCTAAGTTTAAATAAAATCCTACCAAGTGGTGAGCCAGCCTCCCACTCGGAGGCTTAGTTGCAGTCCAGGTACTCGCCTAAGTTTCAACGAAATCCTGCCGAGTGGTGAGCCAGCCTCCCACTCGGGGGCTTAGCTGCAGCATAGCGCTCGCCTAAGTACAAGTATAACGTGCGCTCTGCAAGGAAGACGAAGTGCAGGTCGACTGCTACCCTCTTCTTCCGAGCTACGCCACAAGTATAACGTGCGCTCCGCAAGGAAGACGAGGTGCAGGTCGACTGCTACCCTCTCCTTCCGAGCTACGCCACAAGTATAATGTGCGCTCCGCAAGGAAGACGAGGCGCATGTCGATTGATACCTTCTTCTTCAGAGATACGCCACCAAAATCCTACCGAGTGGAGAGCAGACCTCCCTCTCGGGGGCTTAGCTGCAGCCCAGTGGTCACCTAAGTTTTGAAAATCCTACCGAGTGGAGAGCAGACCTCCCACTCGGGGGCTTAGCTGCAGCCCAGTGCTCACCTAAGTTTTTGAAAATCCTACCGAGTGGAGAGCAGACCTCCCACTCGGGGGCTTAGCCGCAGCCCAGTGCTTGCCTAAGTTTTTGAAAATCCTACCGAATGGAGAGCAGACCTCCCACTCGGGGGCTTAGCTGCAGCCCAGTGCTCGCCTAAGTTTTGAAAATCCTACCGAGTGGAGAGCAGACATCCCACTCGGGGGCTTAGCTGCAGCCCAGTGCTCGCCTAAGTTTTTGAAAATCCTACCGAGTGGAGAGCAAACCTCCCACTCGGAGGCTTAGCTGCAGCCCAGTGCTCGCCTAAGAATGATGAGGTATAAGTCGATTGCAATATGTGCTTCATCCTAGCCTGCAAAAGGACATCTCAAACACCAGGGTATAGACCAAATGAAAGACGGTGTTAGTTCGGAGGCAGATGCAAACATATTCAACGTCGAATCCAAGTTCAGATAACGTCTTCACTTAACCGAAGTGCTCGAGCGCTAAGCACATTAAAGTTTATCGGTTACAAAAAACACTCGGCATACCGAGGCAAATTTAAAGCGTCAAGCGTAGAAGTTTTTTACCCCTCCCGTGGAGGGCTGGAAGGCGCAACAAACTCGTCCAGGTCGATTCCATCTGCGATCCGGGTGGCAGCAGCGATGAAGGTCTCCATGAAGGATCGGAAGTCATGCTTCTTGGTATTGGCCACCTTGAGAGCTGCCAGTTTGTCCTCTCGCGCATCCTTGCAGTGAACACGGACCAGAGATAGAGCAACGTCGGCACCGCACCTGGCAGAAGACTTATTCCATTCTTGCACTCGACTTGGAACTTTGTTCAGTCGAGTCATCAGAGACTCAAGGTCCTTCTGAAGTGTTTCTCCTGGCCAGAGTGTTGTGTCGATGCGAGAAGTTGCAACCTTCAGCCTTGCAAGATAATCGACAACAGCAGCAACGCGAGACTCGAGTCGGAGCACATTCATGGCGGCTTCATCCTTCACAGGAGAGTTGATGGGATCTAGGCTTGTTTCTAGTCGACTAGTCTCCTCCTCAAAGTTCTGGCAGAACTCTGTAGACACAACCCCAAAGTTAAGGCAGCAGTTTGATGGCAAGATCATGGTTAAAAAGCCTGTCTGATACAAAGGATTACCTTCGAGCATGAGGAATAGCTTCTTGGCGAGTCCTCCCAGATAAGCCTCCAGATCATTCTTCTTTCCCGCCAACTCGCTGGCCTTGTCACTCAAAGCAATCTTGTCATTCTTGATCGACCGACCTCCTTGTTGGTCAGATCAAGAGCAGCTTTCAGATTGGTATTCTCCTCTTCAAGCTTGGTGATTGAGGCGGCTTTTCTTCTCGAGCTTGGTTTTCTCTGGTTGCTTTACCGCCTCGAGGTCAAGATCCTTCTTCTTCAGAGAATCCCTCAGTTTATCTACAAAATCACAGTGAGATCAAACTCAGGAATGAACAAGAAATAAAGGTAGTCATCAAGGTTCTCACCAAACATACCTTTTGCCTCCTCCTTCGCCTTCGTGAAGTTCTCCTGGACAAGCTTCAGATCAAGTTCGAGCTGGATATGCTTGTTCTCCAACTCAGTATAACAAGCTGCAAGCTCGCAAGATTTCTGCGAAGAACCAATCGACAGACGTCAAAGGTAGGTCACTTCCGAGTGACTAAGGAAAAATCATAGCATTTCTAAGACTACAGCCGAATCTAAACATTCGACTGTAGTCTCGGGGACTACACCCAGTGGGTGCACTCAGCGTGCCCCCACTAGTTCTATCAGCCAGAGTCGATCAGTCGACCAAAAGGCTAACCACTAGCAGTTAGCCACAAAAAAAGAGGTGTTCTTGAGATCGTAGTCGATCACAAGAATGATCGACCACGCCTCGAGGATTACACCGGTGGGTGCACTCAGCGTGCCCCCACCGGTTTATGATTCCATTCGACCTGATCGAGTAAACAAAGTAACGAGAAACATCTTAAGACATAAAGACTATGGTCGACTGCCAGCAGTCCACCATAGCCTTGGGGACTACACCCAGTGGGTGCACTCAGCGTGCCCCCACCAATCCAGAATTTCAATCAACGCACCCAGTGGGTGTACGACAGATACTAAGATTTTCAGAAAGAAAAGTTTTCAGGTGTCATATCCTAACAGAATAGGCGATGATTGACTAACCTGAACATTGCTCTGAAGAGCTGAACTGGCGTCATAAGCTGCTTGACTGGCGTCTCGGATCGCCTTCACTTGCTCCATCATGACCCCTGCCTGGCGTATGGCTTCTTTAGCAGCGCTTGCTTGGTCTTCTGGGACGTGGTGGGTCGAGAAAAGTGAAGGCTGATCAGCACTCGACGACGAAGGGCGTGCACTCGTCAGCGGCACCGGAAACGATACGGTAGGCCGAGTGACGTTGTCCCCCTCCACAACCAACATCTCGGGTGCAGACACGACCTGAGCTGCCTTGCCACCAGATGCTTTCCTATTCCTCCTCTACCTCAGTGGTTCCTCGTCATCGTCATCAGGAAGGTCAATGATGATGTTAGTTGGAGCTGCAGAAAAGAGTCAAAGTTAAAAATGAAGATCCCACCGACTGAAAACGAAACTACAAAGGTCATACCAGGGTTGGAAGTGACAGCATCCTCCATTTCGTGATCTTCAGGTCTGGTCGAGGTATCAGAAGTAGCAGCACTACAGTTTCAGAAGTCAGTCGATCAGCTCACGAATCGACCAAGAATGAATCCGTGTGAAACAAGAAAACACAAGTTAAGTCATTACCCGGAAATAGTGGGGATCGCCATCTTAATCTTTGGCAAGGCCTTCATCAGCTTCAACGATGCCACTCGAGATTGCTTCGGCGCTTTCTCAGTCGGCGCCGGAGAGGTCGTCCGAGGACGCTTGGTCGACTGAACAACAGGTGCGACCTCCTTACCGCGCTCGGCTGCAGGGTCATGGACAAGCTTGAATCATCTTTCAGAACAGGGAGGTGCGACTTCCTCCTCCTCCTCTTCCTCATCAGAGCCATCATCTTCATCACCATCATCACCATCCAATTCCCACTCCTCCGGGCTCTCACCTCCACTTCCTTCCTCTTCCTCGGTCGGTGCTTGCGCCCCGTTGGGCATCGAATACAATTCAGTAGTGGTATGAAAGACAACAAAACAAGATGAAAGTCAGTTGACTGAGTTGCAGCAAAACAGAATGAACGGAACATGATTACAGTTGGAGATAAGTGGTCACACCTTGTCTGGTTCATAAGACTGGTCGAGCGGTGGGATCCTCCTAGCCCCACGAGGGTTGTCTTTGTTCCCTGTGATGGCAGCCATCCACCTCTCTAGTGTGGCGTCGTCGACCTCCTCTGGGTGGACCCGAGTGGTGTCCTCGGTACCAGAGTACAACCACATCGGGTGGCCTCGGTACTGGAGTGGCTGAATGCGCCGTCGAAGGAAAACCTCCAAAAGATCCATGCTAGTGACCCCGTCGCGAATGAGTTGAACTACATGCTCCATCAACATTTTAACCTGAGCCTTCTCCTCCGGAAGTACCTTCAGGGAAGATGGCTTGTTCACTCGGTCCATGGAGAACGGAGGAGACCACCGATCGCCTGGCGTCGACTCGTCTTGGCAGTAGAACCAGGTCGACTGCCACACTCTAACCGATTCGGGAAGGGTCGTGGCTGGAAAAGCACTCTTACTCCTCATTTGGACCCCAAGACTCCCACACATCTGGATTACTTTGGTCCTCTCGTCATTTGGACTCGCCTTTTTCACCGTCTGAGAATGACAGTGAATATGTGCTGAAGAGACCCCAAAGGCGGCCGACAACCCGTGAAGTTTTCGCGCGAGACACGAAGCGGCGAGATAGGCAATGGAGTTGGGAGTGAAGTGATGGAGTTGTGCCCCAAAGAAGTTCAGAAACCCTCGAAAGAAAAGATTCGGTGGCAGAGAGAACCCGCGATCGACATGTGTGGCTAAGAGAACGCACTCGCCCTCCTGAGGCTGTGGTTGCCATTCCGCCCCCGGAAACCTTGCTGACCCATGGGAGATCAGTCACTCATGGGCCAGATCCTCGAGATCCTTCTGGGTGATGGTCAAGCGGATCCAGTCTCCTTGGACCCAGCCTTGCGGCAGGTGGGACCGCGACGAAGATCCGCTCCAACTGGTCGCTCTCCCCTTCGCTTTCGCCTTCGCCAGCGCCTTCTTCGCTCGCTCCAAGGCCGCCGTCTTATCCTTCACCATCGTCGCCAGTGAGGTGCGCGAGGAGCAGATGAGCGGAGATAAAAGCGGGCGCAGCGGGCGAGGTTGAGGAAGGGGGAGAGGGGAATGAAGACGCACTGTTCAAAAAAACCCCGTCCGTCGCCTTATGTAAGGTCACTTCTGAGTGGCTGACCGGTAGGCCCAGGCAATCCTGTCAAATCCCGCAACAGTCGCGTGAGCGATACGTGGCGAAAAAAGCGGCATAGAAATCGAGGTGTCTCTGCCTTATCCCGTCCGAGTACCGCGGCCTTCTCCGCTTTGCGCGCTTCCCAAAATTCGGATCCCACTAAATCCGCTAACAGCAGAGCAACTTGTCAGACGGAAGATCTCCTACGATCCGTCGCTCGGAAATCTCCAAGTTCATAAAGTTCACTCGACAATTATAAAGAATAGATCAAGGCGACTGAAAGAGAAGTTGACGCCATCACTAAGAAGTCATTGATCCATAGTGAGACACACTCGCAGCACAAAAATCAGGTCGGAAATACTATCAACTCCTTCCTCACTCAAACCTCGATCCATTCGGGGGCTAATGATGAAGTCATGTACCTAGGGTATGTTGGGGAACGTAGTAATTTCAAAAAATTTCCTACGCACACGCAAGATCATGGTGATGCATAGCAACGAGAGGGAGAGTGTTGTCTATGTACCCTCGACCGAAGCGAAGCGCTGACGTTGGCGCGTAGAGGAAGTAGTCGTCGTCCTCCCGGTTGAACCGATCCAAGCACCGTTACTCGGCACCTCCGAGTTCTTGACACGCGTACAGCTCGATGACGCACCCTCGATCTCCAATCCAGTAGAGAGGCTCCGAGGGGAGTTCCACAAGACGACGGCGTGGTGGACGATCTTGATGTTCTCTGTCGCAGGCTTCGCCTAAGCACCACTACAATATGATCGAGGTGTAATATCGTGGAGGGGGCATTGCACACGGCTGAGGAACGATCAATGATCAACTTGTGTGTCCTAGGGTGCCCCCCTACCCCCGTATATAAAGGAGGGAGGGAGGAGGAGGCCGGCCCAAGGGGGGCGCGCCATAGAGGAGGGGGAAACCTACTCCAAGTAGGTTTCCTCCTTTCCTTATCTTATTTGGAGGGAAGGAAAGAGTACTAGTATTAGGAAGTAGTACTAGTAGTAGTATTAGGAAGAGGGGGAAGGAGAAAGGAAAGGGGGGGCCGGCCACCCTCCCCAATTCGGTTTGGGCTTGGGGGGGCGCGCCCCCCTCCCTTGTTCCTTCTCCCTTCTTCCTACATGGGCCCAATAAGGCCCATATACCTCCCGGGGGGTTCCAGAACCTCCGGAGCTCCAAACTTCTCCGAAACCTTTCCGGTGTCCAAATATATCCGTCCAATATATCAATCTTTATGTCTCGACCATTTCGAGACTCCTCGTCATGTCCGTGATCATATCCGGGACTCGAACAACCTTCAAGACATCAAAATACATAAACTCATAATATAACTCATCATCGAAACCTTAAGCGTGCGGACCCTACAGTTCGAGAACAATGTAGACATGACCGAGACATGTCTCCGGTCAATAACCAATAGCGGGACCTGGATGCCCATATTGGTTCCTACATATTCTACGAAGATCTTTATCGGTCAAACCGCACAACAACATACGTTGTTCCCTTTGTCATCGGTATGTTACTTGTCCGAGATTCGATCATCGGTATCCAATACCTAGTTCAATCTCGTTACCGGCAAGTCTCTTTACTCGTTCGGTAATACATCATCTCACAACTAACTCATTAGTTGAAATGCTTGCAAGGCTTAAGTGATGTGTATTACCGAGAGGGCCCAGAGATACCTCTCCGACATTCGGAGTAAAAAATTCTAATCTCGAAATACGCCAACTCAACAAGTACCTTCGGAGACACCTGTAGAACACCTTTATAATCACCCAGTTACGTTGTGATGTTTGGTAGCACACAAAGTGTTCCTCCGGTAAACGGGAGTTGCATAATCTCATAGTCATAGGAACATGTATAAGTCATGAAGAAAGCAATAGCAACATACTAAACGATCGGGTGCTAAGCTAACGGAATGGGTCATGTCAATCAGACCATTCAACTAATGATGTGACCTTGTTAATCAAATAACAACTCCTTGTTCATGGTTAGGAAACATAACCATCTTTGATTAACAAGCTAGTCAAGTAGAGGCATAGTAGTGACATACTGTTTGTCTATATATTCACACATGTATTATGTTTCCGGTTAATACAATTCTAGCATGAATAATAAACATTTATCATGATATGAGGAAATAAATAATAACTTTATTATTGCCTCTAGGGCATATTTCCTTCATCCTCCCACTTGCACTAGAGTCAATAATCTAGATTACACAAGAATGATTCTAACACCCATGGAGTCTTGGTGTTGATCATGTTTTGCTCGTGGAAGAGGCTTAGTCAACGGTCTCGCAACATTCAGATCCGTATGTATCTTGCAAATCTCTATGTCTCCCACCTAGACTAGATCCCGGATGGAATTGAAGCGTCACTTGATGTGCTTGGTCCTCTTGTGAAATCTGGATTCCTTCGCTAAGGCAATCGCTCCAGTATTGTCACAAAGATTTTCATTGGACCCGATGCACTAGGTATGACACCTAGATCGGATATGAACTCCTTCATCCGCACTCCTTCATTGGCTGCTTCCGGCAGCTATGTATTCCGCTTCACATGTAGATCCCGCCACGACGCTTTGCTTTGAACTGCACCAACCGACAGCTCCACCGCTTAATGTAAACACGATCCGGTTTGCGATTTAGAATCGTCCGGATCGGTGTCAAAGCTTGCATCAACGTAACCATTTACGATGAGCTATTTGTCACCTCCATATACGAGAAACATATCCTTAGTCCTTTTCGGTATTTCAGATGTTCTTGACCGTTGTCCAGATGATCCACTCTGGATTACTTTGGTACCTCCTGCTAGACTTATAGCAAGGCACACATCAGTGTCAGTACACAGCCTTGCATACATGATAGAGCCTATGGCTGAAGCATAGGAACACTTTTCATTTTCTCTCTATCTTCTGCAGTGGTCGGGCTTTGAGTCTTACTCAACTTCACACCTTGCAATACAGCAAGAACCCTTTCTTTGCTTGATCCATTTTGAACTTCTTCAAAACTTTGTCAAGGTATGTGCTTTGTGAAAGTCCAATTAAGCGCTTTGATCTATCTCTATAGATCTTAATGCCCAATATGTAAGCAGCTTCACCGAGGTCTTTCATTGAAAAACTTTTATTCAAGTATCCCTTTATGCTATCCAGAATTCTATATCATTTCCAATCAACAATATGTCATCCACATATAATATTAGAAATGCTACAGAGCTCCCACTCACTTTCTTGTAAATACAAGCTTCTCCAAAAGTCTCAGATAAAACCAAATGCTTTGATCACACTATCAAAACGCTTATTCCAACTCCGAGAGGCTTGCACCAGTCCATAAATGGAACGTTGGAGCTTGCACACTTTGTTAGCTCCCTTTGGATCGATAAAACCTTCGGTTGCATCATATACAACTCTTCTTCCGTAAATCCATTCAGAATGCGCTTTTACATCCATTTGCCAAATTTCATAATCATAAAATGCGCAATTTCTAACATGATTCGGACAGACTTAAGCATCGCTACGGTGAGAAGGTCTCATCGTAGTCAACCCCTTGAACTTGTCGAAAACCTTTTGCAACAAGTCGAGCTTTGTAGACGATAACATTACCGTCGTGTCGGTCTTCTTCTTGAAGATCCATTTATTCTCTATTGCTTGCCGACCATCGGGCAAGTCAACCAAAGTCCATACTTTGTTATCATACATGGATCCCATCTCGATTTCATGGCTTCAAGCCATTTTGCGAATCTGGGCTCACCATCGCTTCTTCATAGTTCGTAGGTTCATCATGATCTAGTAGCATGACTTCTAGAATAGGATTACCGTACCACTCGTGCGGATCTTACTCTGCTCGACCTCGTGGTTCTAGATAACTTGATCTCAAGTTCTATGATCATCATCATCAACTTCTTCACTAGTTGGTTTTGACGTCACAGAAACCGGTTCCTGTGATGTATTATTTTCCAACAAGGGAGTAGGTACAGTTACCTCATCAAGTTCTACTTTCCTCCCACTCACTTCTTTCGAGAGAAACTCCTTCTCTAGAAAGGATCCATTCTTAGCAACGAATGTCTTGCCTTCGGATCTGTGATAGAAGGTGATCTGTGATATAAGGTGTACCCAACTGTCTCCTTTGGGTATCCTATGAAGACACATTTCTCCGATTTGGGTTCGAGCTTATCAGGTTGAAGCTTTTTATATAAGCATCGCAACCCCAAACTTGAAGAAATGACAACTTTGGTTTCTTGCCAAACCATAGTTCATAAGGTGTCGTCTCAACGGATTTCGACGGTGTCCTATTTAACGTGAATGTGGCTGTCTCTAGAGCATAACCCCAAAATGATAGCGGTAAATCTGTAAGAGACATCATAGACCGCACCATATCAAGTAAAGTATGATTACGACGTTCGGACACACCATTACGCTGTGGTGTTCCGGGTGGCGTGAGTTGCGAAACTATTCCACATTGTTTTAAGTGTAGACCAAACTCGTAACTCAAATATTCTCCTCCACGATCAGATCGTAGAAACTTTATTTTCTTGTTACGATGATTTTCAACTTCACTCTGAAATTCTTTGAACTTTTCAAAAGTTTCAGACTTATGTTTCATTAAGTAGATATACCCATATCTGCTTAAATCATCTGTGAAGGTGAGAAAATAACGATATCCGCCACGAGCCTCAACATTCATCGGACCACATACATCTGTATGTATGATTTCCAACAAATCTGTTGCTCTCTTCATAGTACCGGAGAACGGCGTTTTAGTCATCTTGCCCATGAGGCACGGTTCGCAAGTACCAAGTGATTCATAATCAAGTGACTCCAAAAGTCCATAAGTATGGAGTTTCTTCATGCGCTTTACACCGATATGACCCAAACGGCAGTGCCACAAATAAGTTGCACTATCATTATCAACTCTGCATCTTTTGGTTTCAACACTATGAATATGTGTATCACTACTATCGAGATTCATCAAAAATAGACCACTCTTCAAGGGTGCATGACCATAAAAGATATTACTCATATAAATAGAACAACCATTATTCTCTGATTTAAATGAATAACGTCTCGCATCAAACAAGATCCAGATATAATGTTCATGCTCAACGCTGGCACCAAATAACAATTATTTAGGTCTAATACTAATCCCGAAGGCAGATGTAGAGGTAGCGTGCCGACCGCGATCACATCGACTTTGGAACCATTTCCCACGCCAAGATCGTCACCTCATCCTTTCCCAAAGTTAAGCAATCCGTAGTCCCTGCTTCGAGTTGCAAATATTAGCAATGTAACCAAGATCAAATACCAGTGCTATCTGCGAGCTCTAGTAAGGTACACATCAATAACATGTATATCACATATACCTTTGTTCACCTTGCCATCCTTCTTATCCGCCAAATACTTGGGGCAGTTCCGCTTCCCAAAGGACTACCGCTTGCGGTAGAAGCACTCAGGTTTGAGGCTTAGGTCCAGACTTGGGTTTCTTCTCTTGAGCAGCAACTTGCTTGCTGTTCTTCTTGAAGTTCCCCTTCTTCTTCCCTTTGCCCTTTTTCTTGAAACTAGTGGTTTTGTTAACCATCAACACTTGATGCTCCTTCTTGATTTCTACCTCCGCAGACTTTAGCATTGCGAAGAGCTCGGGAATCGTCTTATCCATCCCTTGCATATTATAGTTCATCACGAAGCTCTTGTAGCTTGGTGGAAGTGATTGGAGAATTCTGTCAATGACGCTATCATCCGGAAGAGTAACTCCCAGTTGAATCAAGTGATTACAATACGCAGACATCTTGAGTATGTGCTCACTGACAAAACTATTCTCCTCCATCTTGCAGCTGTAGAACTTATTGGAGACTTCATATCTCTCAATCCGGGCATTCTTCTGGAATATCAACTTCAACTCCTGAAACATCTCATATGCTCCATGACGTTCAAAACGTCGTTGAAGTCCCGGTTCTAAGCCGTAAAGCATGGCACATTGAACTATCGAGTAGTCATCGCTTTGCTCGCGAGACGTTCTTAATGTCGCTGGTTGCATCGGCAAGCAGTTCGCACCCAGCGGTGCTTCCAGGCGTAATTTTTCTCAGCAGCAATGAGGATAATCCTCAAATACGGACCCGTCCCGTAGTTGCTACCATCATCTTTCAACTTAGCTTTCTCAAGGAACGCATTAAAATTCAACGGAACAACAAAGACGGGCCATCTATCTACAAACAATATAGACAAGCAAGATACTATCAGGTACTAAGTTCATGATAAATTTTAGTTCAATTAATCATATTACTTAAGAACTCCCACTTAGACAGACATCTCTCTAGTCATCTAAGTGATCACGTGATCCAAATCAACTAAACCATAACCGATCATCACGTGAGATGGAGTAGTTTTCAATGGTGAACATCTTATGTTGATCATATCTACTATATGATTCATGCTCGACCTTTCGGTCTCCGTGTTCCGAGGCCATATCTGCATATGCTAGGCTCGTCAAGTATAACCTGAGTATTCTGCGTGTGCAAAACTGGCTTGCACCCATTGTAGATGGACGTAGAGCTTATCACACCCAATCATCACGTGGTGTCTGGGCACGACGAACTTTGGCAACGGTGCATACTCAGGGAGAACACTACTTGATAATTTTTAGTGAGAGATCATCTTAAAATGCTACCGTCAATCAAAGCAAGATAAGATGCATAAAAGATAAACATCACATGTGATCAATATAAGTGATATGATATGGCCATCATCTTCTTGTGCTTGTGATCTCCATCTCCGAGGCACCTTCATGATCACCATCGTCACCGGCGCGACACCTTGATCTCCATCATAGCATCGTTGTCGTTTACGCCATCTATTGCTTCTACGACTATCGCTACCGCTTAGTGATAAAGTAAAGCAATTATAGGGCGTTTGCATTTCATACAATAAAGCGACAACCATATGGCTCCTGCCAATGCCGATAACTTCGTTACAAAACATGATCATCTCATACAATAAAATATAGCATCATGTCTTGGCCATATCACATCACAACATGCCCCGCAAAAACAAGTTAGACGTCCTCTACTTTGTTGTTGCAAATTTTACGTGGCTGCTACGGGCTTAAGCAAGAACCAATCTCACCTCGCATTAAAACCACAACGATAGTTTGTCAAGTTGATGCTGTTTTAACCTTCGCAAGGACCGGGCGTAGCCACACTCGGTTCAACTAAAGTTGGAGAAACCGACACCCGCTAGTCACCGTGTGCAAAGCACGGCGGTAAAACCAGTCTCGCGTAAGCGTCTGCGTAATGTCGGTCCGGCCGCTTCATCCAACAATACCGCCAACCAAAGTATGACATGCTTTGGTAGCGGTATGACTTATATCGCCCACAACTCACTTGTGTTCTACTCGTGCATATAACATCAAACCATAAAACCTGGCTCGATGCCACCGTTGGGGAACGTAGTAATCTCAAAAAATTCCTACGCACACGCAAGATCATGGTGATGCATAGCAACGAGAGGAGAGTGTTGTCTACGCACCCTTGTAGACCGGGCGAAGCGTTGACGCAACATAGAGGAAGTAGTCGACGTCCTCCGGTTCAACCGATCCAAGTACCGTTATTCGCACCTCCGAGTTCTTGACACGCGACAGCTCGATGACGCACCCTCGATCTCCAATCCAAGAGAGGCTCGAGGGGAGTTCCACAAGACGATGGCGTGGTGACGATCTTGATGTTCTCTGTCGCAGGCTTCGCCTAAGCACCGCTACAATATGATCGAGGTGTAATATCGTGGAGGGGGCACGCACACGGCCGAGGAACGATTAATGATCAACTTGTGTGTCCTAGGGTGCCCCTACCCCGTATATAAAGGAGGGAGGGAGGAGGAGGCGGCCCAAGGGGGCGCGCCATAGAGGAGGGGGAAACCTACTCCAAGTAGGTTTCCTCCCTTTCCTTATCTTATTTGGAGGGAAGGAAAGAGTACTAGTATTAGGAAGTAGTACTAGTAGTAGTATTAGGAAGAGGGGAAGGAGAAAGGAAAGGGGCCCGCCCCCTCCCCAATCGGTTTGGGCTTGGGGCGCGCCCCTCCTTGTTCCTTCTCCTTTCTTCCTACATGGGCCCAATAAGGCCCATATACCTCCGGGGTTCCAGAACCTCCGGAGCTCCAAACTTCTCCGGAACCTTTCCGGTGTCCAAATATATCCGTCCAATATATCAATCTTTATGTCTCGACCACTTCGAGACTCCTCGTCATGTCCGTGATCATATCCGGACTCGAACAACCTTCGTACATCAAAATACATAAACTCATAATATAACCGCATCGAAACCTTAAGCGTGCGGACCCTACGGTTCAAGAACAATGTAGACATGACCGAGACATGTCTCCGGTCAATAACCAATAGCGGGACCTGGATGCCCATATTGGTTCCTACATATTCTACGAAGATCTTTATCGGTCAAACCGCACAACAACATACGTTGTTCCCTTTGTCATCGGTATGTTACTTGTCTGAGATTCGATCGTCGGTATCCAATACCTAGTTCAATCTCGTTACGGGCAAGTCTCTTTACTCGTTCCGTAATACATCATCTCACAACTAACTCATTAGTTGAAATGCTTGCAAGGCTTAAGTGATGTGTATTACCGAGAGGGCCCAGAGATACCTCTCCGACATTCGGAGTGACAAATTCTAATCTCGAAATACGCCAACTCAACAAGTACCTTCGGAGACACCAGAGAACACCTTTATAATCACCCGATTCGTTGCTAGACGTTTGGTAGCACACAAAGTGTTCCTCCGTAAACGGAGTTGCATAATCTCATAGTCATAGGAACATGTATAAGTCATGAAGAAAGCAATAGGAACATACTAAACGATCGGGTGCTAAGCTAACGGAATGGGTCATGTCAATCAGATCATTCAACTAATGATGTGACCTTGTTAATCAAATAACAACTCCTTGTTCATGGTTAGGAAACATAACCATCTTTGATTAACAAGCTAGTCAAGTAGAGGCATACTAGTGACATACTGTTTGTCTATATATTCACACATGTATTATGTTTCCGGTTAATACAATTCTAGCATGAATAATAAACATTTATCATGATATGAGGAAATAAATAATAACTTTATTATTGCCTCTAGGGCATATTTCCATCAGGGTAGGGTCATGGACCTGTCCAAGGTACCCTTCCCAAGGACGTCTTTAGAAGAAACTCCCTTCCAGTCGACCTGGAAGGATTCCACTCGACGGACTCGAAGACACTCGACCATGAAGATTCACTCGACCACCAGAGTCCAAGAGCCACTCAGTATCCAAACGGTGCAGTAATTAAGTAGTCTTTATGGCCATGATGACACTTTATGTAAGGCGTTACACTAACGCCTGGCCTTAATGTACTTTAAACCCTCCGCTCACGTAATGACCGTCTGGCAGACACTATATAAGCCACCCCCCATCGCGTAAGGGTTCGCACTTCACAATAACTCATACGCTTATAATTGAGTCGACCGCCTCCGGGCTCCGAGACGTAGGGCTGTTACTTCCTCCGAGAAGGGCCTGAACTCGTAAATCCCTTGCGTATACAATTACTCCATAACTAGGATCTTGCCTCTCCATACCTACCCCCATTCTACTGTCAGTCTTAGTACCACGACACGGACCTCTCATATCTTTCCTATATGCCCGGACTGTCCGCGAACACTCGTATCCATCTCAAATATGCAGAGGATATGAGGGCTCGCGGACACGCCCGGGGGCGCCCGGTCAATCTGCCACGTAGGATGCGGCCCCACCACAGACCACCTTTTCTTTTTCTTTGTTCATTTTTTTCTTTCTCTCTTTCTTCATCTCCATCAATCATGTGCAAACGACCGAACATACGAGGAAGAAAATGAGGATTGTGGCTACGCGGGCGAACAAATAGGGGCTCAAAATGGACACGCCGAGTCACTTACCAGCCGCGTTCGCGGGCGTATGTGGCTGAAGATCATGTTGGATATATACTCCATGAGAGCATCTACAACCGTACTTAACAAATCCCCCCCAATACGTCCACGACGCGCCGAGGCACGCCCGCGGACGCATCCGGTCGGGCCCTTGTATTACGTTGTTAGAATCCACAAAATCTCAAATCCAGACTCTCAAATCCATACACGTCGATCATATAAGCCAATGTCACGGGTAAATAAGAAATGTTGGTACCGAACATAAATAGTGTTTACATAAAATTTATTTTAAACGCACAACTCAAACATCAGCTCTTTGGTTTCCATCTGTGGGTTCACATATGCTCCGCAAGTTCATTGAGTAGCTGCGCATGCACCTGATGATCTCGAAGATTCTGATGCATCTGTAGAAAGTTCATAAGCTGAGTTGTATCTTGATCTTCCTGGATTTCAACTTGTTCTTTAGGTGCTTCAAAATCATTGGTTTGGACTACACCATCTGAAGGAAATATGCCCTAGAGGCAATAATAAAGTTATTATTTATTTCCTCATATCATGATAGATGTTTATTATTCATGCTAGAATTGTATTAACCGGAAACATGATATGTGTGAATACATAGACAAACATAACGTCACTAGTATGCCTCTACTTGACTAGCTCATTAATCAAAGATGGTTATGTTTCCTAACCATAGACATGTGTTGTCATTTGATTAATGGGATCACATCATTAGGAGAATGATGTGATTGACATGACCCATTCCGTTACCCTAGCACTTGATCGTTTAGTATGTTGCTATTGCTTTCTTCATGACTTATACATGTTCCTATAACTATGAGATTATGCAACTCCCGTTTACCGGAGGAACACTTTGGGTGCTACCAAACGTAACAACGTAACTGGGTGATTATAAAGGAGTACTACAGGTGTCTCCAAAGGTACATGTTGGGTTGGCGTATTTCGAGATTAGGTTTTGTCACTCCGATTGTCGAAGAGGTATCTCTAGGCCCTCTCGATAATGCACATCACTACAAGCCTTGCAAGCAATGTAGCTAATGAGTTAGTTACGGAATGATGCATTATGTAACGAGTAAAGAGACTTGCTGGTAACGAGATTGAACTAGGTATTGGATACCGACGATCGAATCTCCGGCAAGTAACATACCGATGACAAAGGGAACAATGTATGTTGTTATGTGGTTTGACTGATAAAGATCTTCGTAGAATATGTAGGAGCCAATATGGGCATCCAAGTTCCGCTATTGGTTATTGACCGAGAATAGTTCTAGGTCATGTCTACATAGTTCTCGAACCCGTAGGGTCCGCACGCTTAACGTTACAATGACAGTTTTATTATGAGTTTATAAGTTTTGATGTACCGAAGTTTGTTCGGAGTCCCGGATGTGATCACGGACATGACGAGGAGTCTCGAAATGGTCGAGACATAAAGATTGATATATTGGACGACTATATTCGGACACCGGAAGTGTTCCGGGTGGTTTCGGAGAAAAGCTGGAGTGCCGGGAGAGTTACTGAACCCCCATGGGAGAAGTAATGGGCCTTAGTGGGCTTGAGGGAGAGAGAGGCAGCATCCCAGAGGTGGCGCCCCATGAGGAGTCCGACTGACTAGGGAGGGGCGCCCCCTTTCCTCTCCCTCTCCCTCTTTCCTTCCCCTTCCTCCTTCCTAGTGGGACTAGGAAAGGGAGTCCTACTCCCACTAGGAGGAGGACTCCCCCCTCCTTAGCGCGCCCCTAGGGCCGGCCGGCCTCCCCTGCTCCTTTATATACGCAGGGCAGGGGCACCCTAGAACACACAAGTTGATCTTCAAGATCGTTCCTTAGCCGTGTCGGTGCCCCCTCCACCATATTCCACCTCGGTCATATCGTCGCGGAGTTTAGGCGAAGCCTGCGCCGATAGAACATCATCATCGCCACCATGCCGTCGTGCTGACGGAACTCATCCCCGACACTTTGCTGGATCGGAGTCTGGGGATCGTCATCGAGCTGAATGTGTGCTGAACTCGGAGGTGCCGTACGTTCGGTACTTAGATCGGTCGGATCGCGAAGACGTACGACTACATCAACCGTGTTGTCATAACGCTTCCGCTTTCGGTCTACGAGGGTACGTGGACAATACTCTCCCCTCTCATTGCTATGCATCACCATGATCTTGCGTGTGCGTAGGATTTTTTTTGAAATTACTACGTTCCCCAACACCATCGCCCTCATCCTCGACAATCATATTGTGCAAAATATCAGAACATTTCATAAGCTTCCATAAGGTTTCTCATTCCAATATCATTGCAGCCACACGACAATTCCCCAACGAACTTGAAGCACACCAAATGCTCTCTCCACGTTCTTCCTAGCCGCTTCCTACATTGTTGCAAAGTGACTCTATTTATTGCCACGCGGTTTGAATATGGTCTTCATAAACGTCGCCCACTAAGGATAGATGCCGTCAGCAAGATAGTATCCCATGTTGTAGTCTCGGGCGTTGACGGTGTAGTTGCACGACGATGATTCCCCAATGCAAAGCCTCATGAGTACCAGAGATCGTTGAACACGTTGATGTCATTGTGAGAACCCGACATTCCAAAGAAAACATGCCAAATCCATAAGTCATGTGATGTCATTGCTTCTAGTATGATGGTGGCCTCTTTGATGTGACCTTGATACATTCCCCGCAAACCTTTGGGGCAATTCTTCCATTGCCAATGCATGCAATCAATTGATCTGAGCATTCCTGGAAACCCCATGGCCTCTCCAATTGCCAACAACTTCTCTGTTTCCTGCGCATTTGGTTCTCTGAGATACTCAGGTCCAAACACCTCCACCACGACGTGACAAACTTGACAGTAGTCTTCGGGCATGTGCTCTCCCCCATTATGACCATCTCACCAATCCCTTGTTAGCTTGAAGTAGTCATCATGTGCCTCCACTCCCTCCACAATGCGCAAGAACAATGGTTTCCGCATGCGAAAACGGCGACGAAACCATGGGTCATCCAGAAAAGTTGGGTTCGGGGCAAAGTAGTCCTTCTGCAATAATTGTGCTCCGGACACCCTATACCGATTGATCACTCTTCTCCCTTTGAATGAGCCCTTGAAGTTGAGAATATGCTCCACCTGCCAGTCCATTTCCTCTTGCATGCCCATGAGCATGATCATGTCCACTTGTTCGTCCGAATCCGAGGAATCAAAGAACTCATCTTGAATCATTTCATCAAGCTCCGTCAGTCCATACTCCTCGTCGGACGAAGCATCGAAATCCATCGTTTTCCCTAATAAATTCACAAAAAATCAAGTCAGACAATGTGTCGAACACATCAAGTGCAAGACGGAGCCAGAGAGTTGCCGGATGTACCGCAGTGGTGTCCGAGCCGGCGACGACGTCCCCCGCGACAAGGACCGGAGAGAGGACTGCTCTGCCGGAGCTGGCGATGCAGATGCTATGAATGGCTGCGAAGCGCGCGTGGCAGCGGAGTTGCAAGACGGACAACGCGGAGTAGGAAGAAGAGAGGAGATAGCAAATGAATCCGACAGTTCTTGGGGTGGATTTGGTGCAATTTGCGGCGGGGTCGGGTTGTCGGGTCCGACGTGGCGGGCGTGCCCATATTCGCCCCATATTTGGGCTGGATATGAGGGGTGCCGGTCAGCCCGGGCGTTTGAGACGCTCGTCTGGGTCGGAATTTCGTGACAGGTCAGTGACCGGGCGGGCCGCCCGAGCATTTGAGACCGGTTTGGGGCGTCCGACTTTAGATGCTCTGAAGAAGCTAAGAACATTTGCGACAGAAGCCCTATTTTAGGGCATAATCATTTTATTGGGCTTTTGGACCCTATAAAAGAGCTTATATAGTTGTCCACGTTGGAAATTTCTGCACAAAGTTTTTTGGCATCCCAGAAAATGGCAGTGAAACACCGGCTAAAATCAAGGTGTGGGCGGATGCAGAGTTCATCTGAACGCCGGTGACCATTGAGTTCGGCCCGACGAAGAGGGAGATCGACGTCGTCCTCGAGCAGAGGGATACCTAGGAGAGTGATGGTGCGGCGACGGTGAGGTTCGTCGTGCAAAATCTGCGCTTCGTCCAGAAGAAGGCCGAGTGGTTCTGGAAGAGGAACAACTAGCGCAAGAAGCCAGAGCAGAAGTCGGAGGACGAGGCTGGCCCCTCCAGTGTCATCAAACTCAAGTTCGACAATGATGTTGAGCCCAACGAAAAGAGTGATGACTCCGACGACATTGACTAGGACAACTGTAACGTGTCCATAGGAGTCGATCGTAGTAATGTTAGGGCAATCTAGTACTCCTTCCGTCCCATGTTATAAGAGCGTTTTTGACACCACACTCTGGTGTCAAAAATGCTCTTATAATATGGGACGGAGGGAGTAGTTTATATGTTCGTTTAATCTATGTAGTGTTTGAAGTTTGAAGCGAACTATGCAATGCTTTGCATGTTTGAAATGCCATATTTTAGGGCAGCTGTTGGAGATGAACATTTTTGTTTGTCCTAAAAATTACTTTTTGACGTCCCAAGTTTTACTCCAAACAGTTTTTGGGTGACCTAAAATACGGCTGCTGTTCGAGATGGTCCCTGAGGCTGAAATTAGTAAGCTGTGCCTGGCTGCCTGCACCGTCTACACCGTGCGTGGCATGTTCTGTCCCCCTATAGTTGCCCTGGACCCAAGCCAGGAGGATCTGAAGCACTGAGGATGAGTTTTTCATATATTTTGTATGAGCTGCCGCTGCTCATCAAAGGTTTGGCTGGCTATATACGAAGATGCAGTTGATCGTTGGGTCGGACCAAAGGGCCAGGTTCATATCATCTGCACGTAGTTCTGTGCCGCCGGACCCCGGCGGCCGGGCCAGTATTTCTCGTGTTGCTTCACGCATGGTATAGTACTACCCCCAGCCCCCAGGCCCCAGGGGCCAGTGTGATCTGCAGGTTCTGGACTACACACCGGCGTCACACGCACAGCACAGTACGGAAAAACAATCAGACAAGGGCAGGTGCCGGCCTGCACCGCGGCTGCGCTGTCTTGAAATTGAATGAACACCACCACTGATCGAGCTCGTGATTGCCGAGGCCACCACCACACCACACTGCGCGCGCGGCCACGCCCCCGTAGGCCCCCGTGTCGTCCCGGTGGGTGGTCACGCCTCATCTCCGGCCGCGCCGCGGCGCCGGACGAGCCCACCGCTGGACGACACACAGCTCGCGGTCCGCCTCTCTGGCTCTGCGTCTTTTGGACGCCGGAGCTCCGTCCGTCGGTGCACCCGAGAGGAAGGGATGGTGCGCAGTGCACCGGCGCAACATTTTACATCTGTGGTTAGCGCGCCGCGCGGGTGAAGCGGCCGGAGGGCGCAGCGGAGTGAGGGGCGAAAGCGACGGCGTAGGTTGGGGACTGGAGCGGACGAGGGCCGTGTTTGTTGGGTGGAGACGCGGCACCGTCACGTGCCGGTGCAAATGCCAGTGCCATGGACGTCGCGTCGCTCCCGCGGTTGTACGTACGCCGCGCTCATCGTCATAATTTGTGTGTGGGCGCCGCGACCCGCTGCTTCTACAGCCCTGCTGCTTGTACTGCTGCTACTATGCCGAACCCGATGGTTTGATTGGGTTTTGATGTGATCCGTCATTAACCGCTGGCCAGCGACACTATATCTGTCCGTTTGAGACGTCACTAACCTCCTGTCGGTCCGGTACGGCGGTACATGCCCAAACAAAGCTAAAACTATGGAATCCTAGCTCGCGCACGATGAACAAATAATCATAAGCTTCCGTTTGACTAGTGAATTGGAAGTCGATCTATCGTCAAGGACGCAAGAACTGATCACCCGCCGCACGTAGGGTCGAAATGGAACTGATCCTCCTCCCATTTTCAGTCGAAAATAAAATGCAACCGATCGGAGACATGTACGTTGTGCTTCCCTTTCAGCACAGGTGAGGCGCGCGCCCATACCGACGACGACGGAACCCTTAAGTGCATGCTCGGCTTCATCACAGCATAAGGACTGGACTCATTACTCCCTAACGACAGGAGGGTTAGCAGCGGCAGCAGTACAAGTCGATCGATCATCGATTGTCTCGTTGCGACGCCCCTTTCTATCTACGAAAACCGAGAGCAGGAGAGCGACGGGCTTGGAGACGAGAGGCCACGACGCCCTCAACGTCGGCTTTTCCAAAAAAGAATGCCTTGAACGTCCAAATTGCGCGGCGATCAAGCAACAGGGTGTATAGGTACGCTCACCACTGTCGATAAGGTCTCCGTCGTTGAAATTTTGTTAGCGCTCGTTTTTTCACTGCCCGACGCTTGCTGCCTTGATGGCCAGCCTACCGGTGCACTGCCCCGTCAGCAGTCGCTTCAAAGTAGCCTTCTGATTTACGCGGACAGAAATGTCGATCCAAGTCCAACCAACTGTTGCACGTGCACATCTTCATTCACTGTGAGTTCTATCGTGGCGGAAGAACAGAGACAGGTTCTTTTTTTTTTGAAACAAGGCAAAAGATTTGTCATTTTCATTAATTAAAAAGAAGATTAGACATAGTTCCGCCAAGCGGGAGAGTACATATCACTCTCGCGGCATAATATTACACAAATACTTCGCACCCGCACGAGCCCAAATAGAGGCCTCATCTTTAATCTTGGCAATGACAGGTTCTTTTTTGTTGCGTAGAGATTTTCTTTTTGAGAAGCTGCGACGAGATACCATTTCGTCTTGTGTGGCCATGGCGGTGGATTCGTGGGCAATTCTTCGGCCGTGTGGCGGGAGACAAATGAAAAGAGTAAAAAGATGGGCTCCAACGGACGACTTTTTTCAGGGTCCGTTTGCTGCTCCAGTAAGAGGCGGGCTGAAGGCCCAAAATGCGAAATGCCTAACCGACGTGAATATTGGCCGAACGGCCCAGGAAGCAAGCATTGCCGTCTGTATGGGGCCAGGGGCTTAGAAATCGGGCGTTCGTAACAGCCCACTTACTTGCCTCAGTTAAGAAAAAAAAACTTAGGACAATGTTAGTACTCGGAAAAAGTTCAAAATAAACCTTGAACTTGTAGATGAAAGCCAAATCGACCCTTGAACTTTCAGTCCATGAAATCAGCACACCGAACTCCCTGATCGCGGCTTATTTTGAACCTTGAGCGCATTCTCAACGGGATTGTTGATGTACCAGGTCAATTTGCGCCTGAACATGACTGGGCCGGCCCACCATACGCGAAGAATGTTTCCTTTTTCTGTAACAGGATACTTAAAAATACCAAAAAAATGTGATACTCACAGTGCGACCTAGCGGTGCTGAACTACTCCTGCTATCCACTCTAACTAATGACTCTTCGTTATAAATAATTTCGAAATCCTAATATACTTAAAACCAAAAAAACAATTCTCAAAATTCCAAACATTTCTTGAAAAAATGCGATTTTTTTTTGAATTGCGAACATGTTTTAAAACAAAATGATTTTTTAAAAAGTGAACCTATCGAAATTTCCGAACACTCTTTAAGCGCGAACACTATTAGAAAACAAATGGACATTTCTTTTTGAAAAACGAAGAATTTTTGAAACCTGAACATATTTTTAAAGTGCGAACAAATTTTGACAACATGAATGTTTGTGAAGCGTAAACATTTTTTTGAAAAATGAGAAATAGTTTTGAATCCTGAACAAGATTTTGAAGTGCGAACACTTTTTCAAAACATGATTTTTAAACATAAACTTTTTTAAAAAAAGGGGAATAAAATTTGAAACCTGAACAAATATTAAAGTGCAAACACTTTCTGAAATTTTTAACAATGAGAACAAATTTTGAGCACTTTAAAATTTTGTTCAGGTTTCAAAATTGTTCATGTTTTCAAAAAACTGTCCGCTGCTTTTTCAAAAACTGTTCACACTAAAAAATGTTGAATTCAAAATTTGTTTTATTTTTCAAATCTCGACATTGCCTTTTGTTGTTAAATAATTATACTCTTCTTTTTATCACTAACAACACTCAGTTAGAGTGGTTATGAGGAGAAACTCTGCAGCGCTAGGTAGCATGTTCCACCCTCTGTGTTTCCCCCATTTTCTGTATTTTTTATGTCGCATGCAAAAGAAAACACTTCGCATATGGTGGGCCGGCCCAGTCGAGTCAGGCAGCAGCCAACGATCTACATGCCACGTCAGCAATCCCTTTTTTGGGAATGAGCTTAAAAAAATGAGACCAAACCAATGCTAACCCTGTTTTTTTTTTTTTACAGGAGAAACTCCGCGAGCACCGCGTGTTAGAGGCGAGGCTCAAACCCGGGCGGGCTCCCAGCTAGCGGGTCGATGCCCCGTCCTCTGGGAATGAGCTTAAGGCCACTCAAAAAGAAAGGGGGAATGAGCTTAAGGTTCAAAATAGTCCGAGTTCAAAAGTTCGGTGTGCGGATTAAAAATTCAAGGTTTGATTTAGTTTCATCTACAAGTTCAAGGTCTCGTTTGGACTTTTCCTACCGATATTTTCTCCATCCTTGGACACGTTTGCCTGCCCACTGTGCGATTGGCCAATGGATAGACACCGGCCGGCACCGGCGGAATATTCGCCGATGCCAGAGACGATACCGTCGCCGTACCGCACGGCGAAGAACCCTGGGACGTGACGAGCCATGGCCCTCCCCCTCCCTCTTCCGTCTGTCTGTCGGAAAGGCGACGGAGAAGAAGATGAAAGAGTACCGGCCAGTACACGCCGCCTTTGGCTTTGCCGCCACGTACGGCGACCCTCTCCCTTCTCTCGTCTTCTTTTCTTCCTCCTCTTCTTTTCCGTGGTGCGGAACGCGTACGCGCACGTGAAGGCGGGCGGGCGGGCGGCATTGCAGCGCCCGCGCGAGATCTGAAACCACCACCTCCATTATTGGAGCTGCTGCAAAGCTGTCCAGCCATGGCGGGCTCGCCTTTCTTTCTTCGCCCTTTTCAGGACGTTTCTGGTGTCGCCTTGCTCTTTTCTCCCTTTCCCTGCCCTGGCCGAGGCTGACACCGCAAGGACTACGGACGATCCATGATTAAGCAGAGCTAAGCACCACGTTTGATTCCCACTTAGTTGATCTATTGACATTACCGTCTGACCAAGACAAGCTACACACATTCAGAGTACCGATGCATGATGTGTCTTCTCCATAATCCATTTCTTTCGGGTAGAAAGCACCCGGTGATCTGAGCTGTTGAGCTACAGCTACCAACAATTACTGAATCACCGCACTGCACCCTATATGGCTTTCATGCCTGAGCAAACCACGAAGAACAATACCGATAATGCAAAAAAACAAAACAAAAAATTGTGCATGCCACCGTGAAATCTCAATCAGATAGGCAGAAGGGCGAACCCAGGCTGGAGGGAGCGGCAGGAGCCCTTCCTGATTATGATAAGCCGAGAGATCGATCGAACAAAACACAGGAGATATACAAGCCTGATTTCATGGGACTAGTTTACTCCCAAACGGGGCAAAGCGAGACAGAAAGCAAAGTGCACTGGGATATACTCTACTTGTTGCAAATATATACTACTACTATAGAAAAAGAGCAAACCCTAGCTGGCCATGGAGGTTATTCTACTACGCTACACCACACCACACTGCCACTAAAGGGCATTGCCGCCATGGATAGGCCACACAGCTGATTTTGCACCCAATTTTGTAAGCCGGATGCCGTGGTTTCAGCAGCACATTGGGCTCATGCAATAGGTCAACTTGCCCCGCCTAACGCACGCAGGAGGGAGAGGGGCATCCTTAGCAGTGAAGCTACCGGTTTGGGCATGCTACTTGTGTTCTTTTGAATTTTCTTATCAGTGGAGGGGATGACAAAAGCCGAGCCCGTTGTTTTGTAGTTTTCCATGGAATGGAAAGTCCTGTCCGTGGAAAAACCGACGGCGGCGCGGCTCCGTCGATCTCCGCCCCGCTCTGTTTTTCTTGGACCAACTTTAGAAAGGTCCGAATGCGGAGGAAAATGTCTCGCCGTTGACGGCTGTCAAAGCTTCAAATTACCGCGAAAAGGCGGGGGAGCCAAGACTTTGTTCGTTACCGGTTCATATAGGTGTGACCAAATCAAATGGCGTATGGAGAAGATCATTATGAGTTTGCCATTTGCCCCGTCAATGTTGTTCTAGCATTTCAGGACTCTTAGGTCCTTCTTGACTGATTTTCCGTTTTCTTTTTAATTTCTGCAAACACAAAATCATTGCCTTTGGGTACATGGATTATGGAATCTAGCTAGCTAGGTACTCGCACTACCGAGTAATACAGCGCACTAGCGACCGATCAGCAATGAAAAGCACATCAAGGAAGAAAAAGGCAGGGGGAGCCCGGTTCGACGAAGGGCCCAAAGTGGTTAAACAAGTGTTGCCTTTGCTCATGTGTTCGACGGAGCTGCCCCCATTCTTCTTCATCTCCCCCTCCACCAGAGGGGACACATGTTGGTGAGCACGACCGCACGAGCCCACTTGCTCGGCGCACCGAGAGGCCGCGGGGGTACCATATCAATAATCCCCGACGTCTCCTGCTTCCATCGCAACCAAAGAATTGATCATCTGGTTTTCTGTTCGACCCCGTGATAATTTACCGCTTGTTCAAAAGGCTCTCGCGGACCATGCATTCCTTAGCGTACACTCAATGCAGTGGGCTCCATTGGCCAGGAAAAAAGTTAGTACATGAGTTGCATGAACAAGCAGCGGAGTATCCATGCATCTTTGAGCTCCGAGCTCATGAGTGCCAGCTTTAGTCAAAGGAAGAAGATGAAGAAATACGTGTACGTACTAGCTAACTAATTAAATTCCTCACTTGCACGCCAAGGAATTCGTGACCTAGCTTTTCTCCGCCCCGGGAATTATGGCCTCTCTCTCCTTTCCTTTTGCCCGGGAACGACAGAAAAAGGCGCGCTGGTTCTCATGAGCGACCGTCCTCGTTATGTTCTTGACTTCTTGTTGTTGGGTTAATTATGCATCTCTGGGATGCCATTAGCAGAAACAGATTGCATCTAGATCACCTAAAACATGAACAGAGTAGGGTTTAGGGATCATTACGTGTCACGGCGAAGGATATGATCGCCCGCTGGTGCGGGCTTGATGCAGGGTGATGTAGTCGAGGTAGGAGTCCTCCTCAACGCCCCGATGCCCTCAGACGCCACTGCATTGCCGGGGGACGGCAGCGGCGGCCGGAGTAGGTCTTCCGTCATTGCAGCAGCTCCCCTTGATCGGATGGGGTGAGAGGATATCGGGAGGAGTGAAACCGTCACGAGAATTGTGATCGCGTTGTGCTGCCAACCCTCTCCGTTCCCTTTTATGTAGGCCATGCATGACGAGGGACCTAAACCATCAGTTGGTTTGGGTGCCCCCGATCAGGGCGCCTTAGTTGGGATTGAAGGAAATATGCCCTAGAGGCAATAATAAAGTTATTATATATTTCCTCATATCATGATAAATGTTTATTATTCATGCTAGAATTGTATTAACCGGAAACATAATACATGTGTGAATACATAGACAAACAGAGTGTCACTAGTATGCCTCTACTTGACTAGCTTGTTAATCAAAGATGGTTATGTTTCCTAACCATGAACAAAGAGTTGTTATTTGATTAACAAGGTCACATCATTAGTAGAATGATCGATTGACATGACCCATTCCATTAGCTTAGCACACGATCGCTTAGTATGTTGCTACCGCTTTTATCCATGACTTATACATGTTCCTGTAACTATGAGATTATGCAACTCCGTTTGCGGAGGAGCACTTTGGTACTACCAAACGTCACAACGTAATCGGGTGATTATAAAGGAGTACTACAGTGTCTCCAAAGGCGATGTTGGGTTGGCGTTTCGAGATTAGGATTTGTCACTCCGATTGCTCGGAGAGGTATCTCTGGGCCCTCTCGGTAATGCACATCATCAAGCCTTGCAAGCACTACAACTAATGAGTTAGTTGTGAGATGATGTATTACGGAACGAGTAAAGAGACTTACCGTAACGAGATTTAACTAGGTATTGGATACCGACGATCGAATCTCGCAAGTAACATACCGATGACAAAGGAACAACGTATGTTGTTATGCGGTCCGACCGATAAAGATCTTCGTAGAATATGTAGGAGCCAATATGGGCATCCAGGTCCCGCTATTGGTTATTGACCGAGACGTGTCTCGGTCATGTCTACATTGTTCTCGAACCGTAGGGTCCGCACGCTTAAGGTTTCGATGATGCTTATTATGAGTTTATATATTTTGATGTACCAAGGAGTTCGAGTCCGGATGTGATCACGGACATGACGAGGAGTCTCGGAATGGTCGAGACATAAAGATTGATATATTGGAAGCCTATGTTTGGAGTTCGAATGGTTCCAAGCGAAACGGAATTTATCGAGTACCGGAGGTTACCGAACCCCCGGAAGTAAATGGGCCTCGGTGGGCCTCGAGGGAGAAGAGGAGGGCCGGCCAGGAGGTGGCACGCCTCTCCCCCCCAGTCCGAATAGGACAAGGAGGCGGCGCCCTTTCCTCTTTCCCTCCCCCAATCCTATTCCAACTAGGAAGAGGGGGAGTCCTACTCCCTGTGAGGAGTAGGACTCCTCCCGCCTCCTCTAGGCCGGCCGGCCTCCCCCTCCCTCCTTTATATACGGGGCAGGGGGCACCTTGGAACACACAAGTTTGATCTTTAGATCGTTCCTTAGCCGTGTCGCGGTGCCCCCTCCACCATATTCCACCTCGGTTATACTGTCGTCAAGCTTAAGCGAAACCTGCCTCGATAAAACATCAAGATCGTCCTGCCACGCCGTCGGTTGACGGAACTCTCCTCGACACTCGGCTGGATCGAGTACGAGGGACGCCATCGAGCTGTCGTGTGTCAAGAACTCGGGCGTCGGAGTAACGGCGCGGGATCGGTCGGATCGCGAGGAGAACGTCGACTACTTCCTCTACGTTGTGATCGCTTCGCCGGGTCTACAAGGGTATGTAGACAACACTCTCCTCTCTCGTTGCTATGCATCACCATGATCTTGCGTGTGCGTGGGAAAATTTTTGAAATTACTACGTTCCCCAACAAAGGCATCCGAGCCTAGGTTTTTATGGTTTGATGTTTTGCACGAGTAGAACACAAGTGAGTTGTGGGCGATACAAGTCATACTACCTACCAAAGATGTCATACTTTGGTTCAGCGGTATTGTGAGATGAAGCGGCCCAGACCGACATTACGCGTGACGCTTACGCGAGACTGGTTTCACCGCTGCGAGCACTCGTTGCTTAAAGGTGACCGGTGGGTGCTGTCTCTCTCACTTTAGTTGAACTGAAAAGTGCTACGCCCGGTCCTTGAGAAGGTTAAAACGGAGTCTATTTGACAAAGTATCGTTGTGGTTTTGATGCGTGGGTGAGACCGGATCTTGCTTAAGCCCGTAGCAGCCACGTAAAATTTGCAACAACAAAGTAGAGGACGCCTAACTTGTTTTTGCAGGCATGTTGTGATGTGATATGGTCAAGACGTGATGCTATATTTTATTGTATGAGATGATCATGTTTTGTAACCGGTTATCGGCAATCGGCTGGAGCCATATGGTTGTCGCTTATTGTATGCAATGCAATCGCCTCGTAATGCTTTACTTTATCACTAAGCGGTAGCGATAGTCGAGTAGCATAAAGTTTGGCGAGACGACAACGATGCTGCGATGAAGATCATGGTGTCGCGCCGGTGGCGATGGTGATCATGGTGGTGCCGCAAGATGGAGATCGTGAAGCACAAGATGATGATGACCATATCATATCACTTATATTGATTTGCATGTGATGTTTATCCTTTTATGCATCTTATCTTGCTTTGATTGACGGTAGCATTATAAGATGATCTCTCACTAAATTATCAAGAAGTGTTCTCCCGAGTATGCACCGCTGCCAAAGTTCGTCGTGCCCGGACACCACGTGATGATCGGGTGTGATAAGCTCTCGTCCATCTACAACGGGTGCAAGCCAGTTTTTGCACACGAGAATACTCGGGTTATACTTGACGAGCCTAGCATATGCGAGATATGGCCTCGAACACGAGACCGAAAGGTCGGCGTGAATCATATAGTAGATATGATCAACATAAGATGTTCACCATTGAAAACTACTCCATTTCACGTGATGATCGGTTATGGTTTAGTTGATTTGGGTCACGTGATCACTTAGATGACTAGAGAGATGTCTATCTAAGTGGGAGTTCTTAAGTAATATAATTAATTGAACTTAAATTTATCATAAACTTAGTCCTGGTAGTATTTTGCAAATTATGTTGTAAGATCAATAGCTTGCGTTGTTGCTTTCATATGTTTATTTTGATATGTTCCTAGAGAAAATTGTGTTGAAAAATGTTAGTAGCAATGATGTGGATTTGATCCGTGATCCGAGGTTTATCCTCATTGCTGCACGTAAGAATTATGTCCTTAATGCACCGCTAGGTGATGACCTATTGCAGAGAGCGTATGCACGTTATGAACGCTTTGGCTAGCTCAAGATGATGACTACTTGATAGTTTTGTGCACCATGCTTTATGGCTTAGAATCGGGACTTCAAAGATGTTTTGAACATCATGGACCATATGAGATGTTCCAGAATTGAAGTTAATATTTCAAGCAAATACCGAGTTGAGAGATATGAAGTCTCCAACAAGTTCTATAGCTAAAAGATGGAGGAGAATCGCTCAACTAGTGAGCATGTGCTCAGATTGTCAGGTACTTCAATCGCTTGAATCAAGTGGGAGTTAATCTTCCGGATAAAATAGTGATTGATGAATTCTTCTAGTCACCATCACCAAGTTAGTAGAACTTCGTGATGAACTATAGTATGCAAGGATGACAAAATGATTCCCTGCTCTTCGTGATGTTGAAATCGACGAAGGTAGAAATCAAGAAAGAGCATCAAGTGTTGATGGTTGACAAGATCACTAGTTTCAAGAAAAGGGCAAAGGAAAGAAAGGGAACTTCAAGTAGATTGACAAGCAAGTTGTCACTCCCACGAAGAAGCCCAAAGCTGAACCAAAGCCTGAAACCGAAAGTGCTTACACCGCAAAGGAAATGGTCACTTTGAAGCGGAACTGCCCTAAATATTTGGTGGATAAGAAGGATGGCAAAGTGAAAAGGGTATATTTGATATACAGTGTTTGATGTGTGCTTTACTAGTGTTTATAGCAACCCCTCGGTATTTGGTACTGGTTCGCCACTAAGAGTAGTAACTCAAACGGAGTTGCGAATAAATGAAACTAGTTAAGAGTGAAGTGACGATGTGTGTTGAAAGTAGTTTCAAGATTGATATAATCATCATCGCACACTCCCTATACTTTCGGGATTAGTGTTGAACCTAAATAAATGTTATTTGGTGTTTGCGTTGAGCATGAATATGATTTGATCATGTTTATTGCAATACGGTTATTCATTTAAGTAAGAGAATAAACTGTTATTCTGCTTACATGAATAAAACCTTATATGGTTACACACCCAATGAAAATGGTTCATGGGATCTCGATCGTAGTGATACACATATTCATAATATTGAAACCAAAAGATGCAAAGTTAATAATGATAGTGCAACTTATTTGTGGCAATCGCCGCTTAGGTCATATTGGTGTAAAGCGCATAAAGAAACTCCATGCCGATGGGATTTTGGAATCACTTGATTATGAATCACTTGATGCTTGCGAACCGTGCCTTTTGGGCAAGATGACTAAAACTCCGTTCTCCGAACAATGGAACAAGCTACTTGACTTATTGGAAATAATACATACCGATGTATGCGATCCAATGAGTGTTGATGCTCGTGGCAAGTATCGTTATTTTCGACCTTCACAAGATGATTTGAGCAGATATGGGTATATCTACTTGATGAAACATAAGTCCGAAATAGTTGAAGTGTTCAAAGAATTTCAGAGTGAAGTGGAAAATCATCGTGACAAGAAAATAAAGTTTCGCGATCCGATCGTGGAGATGAATATTTGAGTTACGAGTTTGGTCTTCAATTAAAACAATGTGGAATAGTTTCACAAATTCATGCCACCTGGAACACCACATCATAATGGTGTGTCCGAACGTCATAACCGTACTTTATTGGATATAGTACAATCTATGATGTTTCTTACCGATTTACCAATATCGATTTGGGATCATGCATTAGAGACAGCTGCATTCACGTTAAATAGGGCACCATCTAAATCCGTTGAGACGACACTATATGAACTGTGGTTTAGCAAGAAACCAAAGTTGTCGTTTCTTAAAGTTTGGGGCTGCGATGCTTATGTGAAAAAGTTTCATCCTGATAAGCTCAAACCCAAATCGGAGAAGTGCGTCTTCATAGAATACCCAAAGGAAACTGTTGGGTACACCTTCTATCACAGATCCTAAAGCAAGATTTTCGTTGCTGAAAATGGATCCTTTCTAGAGAAGGAGTTTCTCTCGAAAGAAGTGAGTGGGAGGAAAGTAGAACTTGATGAGGTAATTGTACCTTCTCCCTTATTGAAAGTAGTTCATCACGAAAATTTGTTCTGTGACTACTACACCAATTAGTGAGGAAGCTAATGATGATGATCATGTAACTTCGATCAAGTTACTACCGAATCTCGTGGGTAAACCAGAGTAAGATCCGCACTGAGTGGTACGGTAATCCTGTTCGAAATCATGCTACTAGATCATGATGAACCTCGAACTATGAAGAAGCGATGGTGAGCCCAGATTCCGCAAAATGGCTTGAGGCCATGAAATCGAGATGGGATCCATGTATGAAAACAAAGTATGGACTTTGGTTGACTTGCCGAGGGTAGGCAAGCAATAGAAAACAAGTGGATCTTCAAGAAGAAGACCGACGACGACGGTAATATTATCGTTTACAAAGCTCGACTTGTCGCAAAGGGTTTTCGCAAGTTCAAGGGATTGACTACGATGAGACCTTCTCACCCGTAGCGATGCTTAAGTCCGTCCGAATCATGTTAGCAATTGCCGCATTTTATGATTATGAAATTTGGCAAATGGATGTAAAGACTGCATTCTGAATGGATTTCGGAAGAAGAGTTGTATATGATGCAACCGAAGGTTTTATCGATCCAAAGGAGCTAACAAAGTGTGCAAGCTCCAATGATCCATCTATGGACTGGTGCAAGCATCTCGAGTTGGAATAAGCGCTTTGATAGTGTGATCAAAGCATTCGGGTTGGTACTGAGACTTTTGGAGAAGCTCAGATTTACAAGAAAGTGAGTGGGAGCTCAGTAGCATTTCGATATTATATGTAGATGACATATTGCTGATCGGAAATGATATAGAATTTCTGGATAGCATAAAGGGATACTTGAATAAGAGTTTTTCAATGAAAGACCTCGGTGAAGCTGCTTACATATTGAGCATCAAGATCTATAGAGATAGATCAAGACGCTTGATAAGTTTTTTCAATGAAGTACATACCTTGACAAGATTTTGAAGTAGTTCAAAATGGAACAGTCAAAGAAAGAGTTCTTGCTGTGTTACAAGGTGTGAAATTGAGTAAGACTCAAAACCCGATCACGGCGTAAGATAGAAAGAGAATGAAAATTCCCTATGCCTTGGCCATAGGTTCTATAAAGTATGCCATGTTGTGTACCGATATATTGTATACCCTGCACCGAGTTTGGCAAGGAGTACAATAGTGATCTAGGAGTAGATCATCGACAATGGTCAAAATTATCCTTAGTAGAATAAGGATATGTTTCTCGATTATGGAAGTGACAAAAGGTTCGTCGTAAAGGGTTACGCCGATGCAAGTTTTGACACCGATCCGATGACTCTAAGTCTCGATCTAGATACATATTGAAAGTGGGAGCAATTAGCTAGAGTAGCTTCGCGAGCATTGTAGACATAGAAAATTGCAAAATACATAACGGATCTGAATGTAAAAGACCCGTTGACTAAGACTCTCTCACAAGCAAAACATGATCACACCTTAGTACTCTTTGGGTGTTAATCACATAGCGATGTGAACTAGATTACGAATCTAGTAAACCCTTTGGGTGTTGGTCACATGGCGATGTGAACTATGGGTGTTAATCACATGATGATGTGAAATATCGATGTTAATCACATGGTGATGTGATCTAGATTATTGACTCTAGTGCAAGTGGGAGATCAAGGAAATATGCCCTAGAGGCAATAATAAAGTTATTATATATTTCCTCATATCATGATAAATGTTTATTATTCATGCTAGAATTGTATTAACCGGAAACATAATACATGTGTGAATACATAGACAAACAGTGTCACTAGTATGCCTCTATTTGACTAGCTTGTTAATCAAAGATGGTTATGTTTCCTAACCATGAACAAAGAGTTGTTATTTGATTAACAAGGTCACATCATTAGTAGAATGATCGATTGACATGACCCATTCCATTAGCTTAGCACACGATCGCTTAGTATGTTGCTACCGCTTTTATCCATGACTTATACATGTTCCTGTAACTATGAGATTATGCAACTCCGCTTGCCGGAGGAGCACTTTGGTACTACCAAACGTCCACAACGAATCGGGTGATTATAAAGGAGTACTACAGTGTCTCCAAAGGCGGATGTTGGGTTGGCGATTTCGAGATTAGGATTTGTCACTCCGATTGTCGGAGAGGTATCTCTGGGCCCTCTCGGTAATGCACATCATCAAGCCTTGCAAGCACTACAACTAATGAGTTAGTTGTGAGATGATGTATTACGGAACGAGTAAAGAGACTTACCGTAACTAGATTTAACTAGGTATTGATACCGACGATCGAATCTCGGGCAAGTAACATACCGATGACAAAGGAACAACGTATGTTGTTATGCGGTCGACCGATAAAGATCTTCGTAGAATATGTAGGAGCCAATATGGGCATCCGGTCCCGCTATTGGTTATTGACCGGAGACGTGTCTCGGTCATGTCTACATTGTTCTCGAACCGTAGGGTCCGCACGCTTAAGGTTTCGATGATGCTTATTATGAGTTTATATATTTTGATGTACCGAAGGAGTTCGAGTCCGGATGTGATCACGGACATGACGAGGAGTCTCGGAATGGTCGAGACATAAAGATTGATATATTGGAAGCCTATGTTTGGAGTTCGAATGGTTCCGGCAAAACGGAATTTATTCGAGTACGGGAGGTTACCGAACCCCCGAAGTAAATGGGCCTCGGTGGGCCTCGAGGGAGAAGAGGAGGGCCGGCCAGGAGGTGGCACGCCCTCCCCCCCATCCGAATAGGACAGGAGGGGGGCGCCCTTTCCTCTTCCCTCCCCAATCCTATTCCAACTAGGAAGAGGGGGAGTCCTACTCCCAGTAGGAGTAGGACTCCTCCCGCGCCTCCTCTAGGGGCGGCCGGCCTCCCCCTCCCTCCTTTATATCACGGGGCAGGGGGCACCTTGGAACACACAAGTTTGATCTTTAGATCGTTCCTTAGCCGTGTCGCGTGCCCCCTCCACCATATTCCACCTCGGTTATACTGTCATGAAGCTTAGGCGAAGCCTCGCGCGTAAAACATCAAGATCGCCACCACGCCGTCGTCTTGACGGAACTCTCCCTCGACACTCGGCTGGATCGAGTACGAGGGACGCCATCGAGCTGTACGTGTGTCAAGAACTCGGGCGTCGAGTAACGGCGCCGGATCGGTCGGATCGCGAGGAGAACGTCGACTACTTCCTCTACGCCAGATCGCTTCCGCCGGGTCTACAAGGGTATGTAGACAACACTCTCCTCTCTCGTTGCTATGCATCACCATGATCTTGCGTGTGCGTAGGAAAATTTTTGAAATTACTACGTTCCCCAACAGGGATAAACCTCACGTACGTTGGTGCGTGGGGCCTTTTCATTAACGTTATATTTCCTCCCTTTTTTTTAACTAATAGATCTAACTGGCCTGTTTAAGCAGTCAGATCAAAACCAACATTCTCCCCCTTGATCGTTAGGCTTAACTTCATTCGCCCATTCTACGTAGGAATGACGTACCAAAGTGAGGTGTTACAACAGCTCGAAACGCCATAGAACCTCAACACTTATAGTACACCCGCCTATTTCGAAATGGAAAGCATTTTGCTAATTGGGGAGTGGTTTATTTTAATGGTCCTCTTATTCCAGAATCATCAGGCCTCCAGTAGTCCCATGCCGGCAACATGCTCACGAAAAATACTGGGTGGTAAGCCTTTTGTTAGCGGATCCGCAAGCATATGCTTCGTCTTATATGTTTAACATCAACTGCTTGATCCTCGGATTCTATCTTTCACAACACGATACTTTATGTCAATGTGTCCGCAGCATTACTTGACCTGTTGTTACTCGATAGAAAACTCGCTGGTTCATTATCGCGAGACAATAAGATTGGTTTAGATATGTCACAACCACTTTAAGTCCGGGTATAAAATTCTTTAGCCATACAGCCTGCCGGTGGCCTCATAACATGTTACAAATTCTGCTTGCATCGTAGATCCAAGAAGCTTAACGCTTGTTTGGAGCTTTTCCACGATATAGCTCCTCCCGCGAGTGTGAATATATAACTTTGACGTGGATCTCAAACTATCCACACACCGGCAAAATCGAGTCCGAATAACCAACAATTTCTAGGTTATCGGTTCTTTTATATGTAAGCATGAAGTCCTTAGTTCCTTGCATATAACGCAAGACTTTCTTTGCGCCTTCCAAAGGGTCCGTCCTGGATTTGATTGGTATCTCGCCAAGCACCCCGGTTACAAAACATAAGTCCGGGCGTGTACATACTTGAGCATACATGATGCTTCCAACAGTGAAGCATAAGGAACCGACTTCATCGATCGGTTTCACATTGGTTCCTCGGACATTGAAATGTCCCAAACTTATCGCCCTTAACTATAGGAGCGGTGAGGTGAGCACTTATGCATATTGAATTTTTTCAAGATCTGTCAAAGTATGCCTTTTGAGATAGTCCTAACGTTCCTCTGACCTATCTCGATGAATCTCAATGCCGAGGACATACGAGGCTTCACCAAGATCTTTCATATCAAAACCGGATGACGAAAATTCTTGGTCTCATGCAAGATATCCTTAACGCTACATGCCAACAATATGTCATCAACGATAGGACTAAAAATGCGAACCTACGCCTTTAAACTTAACGTATATGCAGTTGTCCACAACATTTTCGTCGAAACCAAAAGTTTTGATAATTTTATCAAACTTGAGGTACCACTCTCTTGAAGCTTGCTTCAAGCCATAAATTGATTTCTTTAGACGACATGCTAAATGTTCCTTTCCTTCCACAACAAAGCCTTCTGGCTGAGCCATGTAGACATCTTCTTTTAAGTCACCATTTAGAAATGCCGCTTTAACATCCATTTGGTGTAGTTCTAGGTCGTAATGAGCTACTAATGCCATTATGATTCTCGAAGAATCCTTGGTTGACACAGAGAGAAGGTTTGCTTATAATCAATGCCTTCTCTCTGTATACCCTTTTGCCACTAGCCTTGCCTTGAACCGCTCGACATTCCCTTTGGAATCATACTTGGTTTTGTAGACCCACTTGCAGCCTACTTTCTTAGCTCCATCGAACTTCTACTAAGTCCCATACGCCGCTTGAGCCCATGGATTTTAACTCATCTTCCATGGCAACCAACCATTTGGACAAATTTTAAGCTTTTAATGGCTTCCTTATACGAGGTTGGATCCTCCACCTTTCCCATATCATTCATGTCCTCCATCAAAAAGGTGATATAATCATCGATATGGCTTTCTTCCTCTCACGCCGTGGTCTACCCATGGGCGGAGGTGGTGGTGGAACATCATCATTTTCATTATTTTCTGAGATCCTCATTTGTGTTTGGATTCTCATTATTAGTTTCGGATCACCATTCGATCGAGAGATCGAACCGTGAGATTCGTGGATCATCGATGTCACTTTTCTTCAGATTGGAAAGACAATCTCTTGGATAGTCGGGATGGTACACAAACCCGCTTCTCCTCAAGATCGATCTCCTTAAATTTGTGACCTCATTATCCTCAAAAATACCGCTTGTCTAGTCTCCACAAACTTGGTGGTGTGACTTGGACAATAAAAACGATATCCCTTTCCCTATGAGGGTATCCAACGAAGAAACAACTAACTGTTTTTGGATCCAATTTCTTAAGTTGTGGATTGAAAACTTTAGCTTCAGCAGGGCAACCCCACACCCGTAAGTAATTCAAGCTCGGTTTCTTTCCCGCCCACATCTCGTAAGGTGTGTTCGGTGCTGACTTAGTTGGAGCAAGATTTAGTATGTGTGCAGCGTGGCAGCTGTCTTTAATGCCTCTATCCAAAGGCTTACTGGTAAACTCAAGTGACTAAGCATGCTTCGCACCATATCCATAAGGGTGCGGTTGCGGCGCTCGGCCACACCATTTTGTTGTGGTTCACTGTGCATTGAGTCTCGAGCAATGATTCCATTTTCAGATAAGAACTTGGCAAAAGGTCCGTGAATCGCCCATAAGGAGCATGCCTACCATAATACTCTCCCCGCGATCGACCGCATAACTTTGATTTTTATGCTCAGTTGATTTTCAACCTCCGCTTTATAGACTTTGAATTTCTCCAAAGCTTCCGATCGGTCACGTATGGGATAAATATACCCATAGCGGGAAAAGTCGTCTGTGAATGTAATGAATGAATCAAAACCATCTACGACTTAACATTAAGGGGTCCACATATGTCGGTGTGAATTAATTCTAAAACCCCGTGGCTCTTCTCGCTCCTTTCTTAATTGTTTTTGCGAATTTTCCTTTAATGCGATCGACACATTTGTGCGCATCTCGAGAAGTCTAATGGGAGGAGTATTTCATTTTTAACTAAGTTGCCCATTCTCCCCTCGAAATGTGGCCCAAACGACAATGCCACAATTTCGAAGAATTACTA